>JARHVA010000027.1:15000-22500 GCA_037957365.1 Torreya grandis | reverse complement strand
CCTAAGGTTGACCTAGATATATTTTATCATTTGCACAAGCAATAGAATAATATATATATACATGACTTTTAGTTCTCTAACCACTAGATGTAAATCATATGTAAAATACACATTTAAACATAGAACAAATTGGGCATAATTAAGGTTATTAATCCCTATCCTACCCTACTTCTGCATACTACCATCTATATCAGCCCTAAGCTCAAATTTTTTAGATTTTCAGTCTCAAGTACATTTGAAGGCACTCAAGGATACTATCATACTAGAATCACTTACACTTACACCAGAACTTAAGTGGGAAGAACTACATTAGGCTTGATTTCTCTTTAAATAATTGGTATGTAGGCAACTCTCTTCACAACAAGGTGTTGAGGATGTCCAGCTTATCCTACTAATAAACACACTTTTCAACTCGTGCCCTTGTTATATGGAGGATTAGGGTTTGCACAATAAATTAGTAATTATAGGCAAAATATAGGGTTTCATAACTTATGTGCATATGAATATACCCTAGAGATCCATACATAGGTGCACCCATAAACTTAGGATAGTGTTACACAAAGGACACGATCACTACTTTTATAATAATGGTGTCGCTATAAAATTGTGGTGTTACTATCTAGAATGGGTTATAGCATCATGTTCTAGTTTATGACACTTAGACCAACTTTCATCTTAGTTTCTATTACCCAGATCTTTTGTATCAAGTGTTTTCCAACTAAGTCATTACTTGCATATTTTATTACTCTTTTTAGAAAAGTCATAGCTAGTCAATTCTATAAAAAATAAATGGATATATTTATTGCATATTATTTTCTTGATTTAGTCTACTCATCTCTTTAATAAACATAGTATTTACATTCACCAAGTCTTAAAAGGATAAAACAAAATATATGCATTCATCTTGCAATAGTCATAGATAGATTTTTAGTGATCAGAGTGTGAGGCTTTCATGTCAATGGCATCAGATTACTTTATTGATGTGTGTTGGTTCCTTGCACTATTGTAGTGGATCTTAATGCCCCTTCCTAAAATATATCATTCATTTTATACTTGGTTTCTTCTTCATCTATGACTTTATCTATAATTATGGATTCTAAAGGTATGGGTACCAGCATAAAAAGTATAGCAAGAATATTATTTATCAATTGGTAGGACATAACTTCCTTATAAAATAATATTTATTTATCCTCCTCTTCTTCATAGATATAATTTTCAATGTTTTATATCATTGGCTTATATAATAGTTTCAATGTGAGCCCCAAGTTTTTCATGTCATATTAAACTTTGATCATAGGCATCTACATCTCACAATGTTGCATAACATTGTTGTGAGTCCTCTTTGGTAGTGGTGAAGGTCTATGAGCTATATATTTGTGATTTATTGCAACTTTATGTGATGAAAAATTGAAGGTTTTTACTTCCATGTCTGTCTATGTTTGCACACTCTCTTAATATTGTGCATCTTCCTTGGATTCTATTTATGTTGCTTGTACTAGTTTTTGTGATCCTATAGGTATGGATCACAATGTTTGTAGTGACCTTAGTTACAAGGTCATATGCATTTTTATCTCTGCCTTTACATCATTGATATTGACAAAAAATGATAGTAGTACTACTAGAATTTTATTCATATATTGAATCTATATTTGGATTTCATTATGCATTTTTATGATGATGGAAATTAGTCCTAAGTAGTCCAAAATATCACAAGGCACCCAAGGGTGTGATGCCAATCTAAATCCACCATTAGTTGAACCTTCCTAGTTGTACATAGTTTTATCCATCCTATGGTAAGACAAATATAGAGAAAGTATTTATTGGTCAATAATCCAAATCCAGTGTGATTTTACCTTATACAGACTACCATTTTGAGAAATACAAAAGTATTACTAATAATTGATATTCAAAAGACTATGATGTTCTTGAGATGTTCATATTGGAGAGAGAGTCTAAAAGATTACCCATGATCCTAAGACTACAATTAAAAATTGATAAAATAGAGATACTTTCCTAAAATGATGTACCTACCCTTCAAAAATGATCCTTTATTTTCATTCAAAACTCTAACATAAAACATCCACCCATAGTGACCTAAAATTTTGAAAATGAGAATGGCATAACAGATATTAGGGAGTCATTTTAAACTTACGATGCCTCATGTCCTCTTAATTCCTCTTCATATTGAAGGCCATATTAATCACATGATGTACCTTGTTTGGAATCTTTTTTCAGATAAATTCCTTGTTACTTTCCTCAAAATAGACTTCAATCACAATCGAATAATCCAAGTGAATAGTTAAAATAGTTACAATAGGATCCAAATGATATCCATTCCAATTGGATTAATATTGAAGGACAAGCAGAACAAGATTCCAAAATTATTTTAGGCACTATAAAATAGAATGGCACCTTCTATCATTCACAAATTAGTCATGACATAAAAGAAGGGGAAGAAGAACATAAGGCCATTGACATAATAGCTAATGTATGGACTTATTTTGGGTTATAGATAGTGGTCAATATATTTCAAATTTATCTCAATGATTTCCACACATCACTTATTTCCAACTATTTCATCTAATACTTTGGTCTCATTCAAATAGTGAAAGGGTAGTTTCTCAAAGAAGCTTCAAGCTTCCCAAGAAAATTAATGTAGAGACAGTTTCTAGAATGCCATGACTACTCATTATTTCAAAGAAGTGTTTAATGTTTAGCCACAACCCATATTTATTTTTTACTATAATTAAATGCATTAATATACTAATTTTTTTATATCCAATATTATAAAACAATCAATTTTTTTATTGCAAATGTCATATTGACAGGTCATAATGTTACAAGACTATTCACAAAAAAGAAAGCAAAAAGAACATGTCATAATGTTACACTAGGCCACACCTAGGAAACACAAGGCAGCAAACCAAGAAACCAACAAAAAATCTAGCTTTAACCTATAAGAAGCTCTAATACATCAAAAAAGAGATAATTAAGCAATGGTATTAAATATACCAGAAGAGGAAGGGTTTTGATCAATAGGATCATCCCCTCTAGAGATACGAAGATATTTCACTTCATCAACAAGGTCCCAACCAGAGCTACAAGCATCTCATCACCCTCCTCTCATTCTGTGTTATCTTGCATGGAGTGTCAGGGTGATATATCTAAAGAGAGCCCAAGTAAGCCTTTATCCAATGAGGTTTGAATCTTTCCACCCTATGAGATCCTAGGAGGAAAGTTCCACCTACATTGGTCTACGAGATGCAAAGAGCCCCACCCTTGGGCCTATTGAGAAGGAGGTGGTAGAGATCCCTGACCTCCACATTGAAATGAGGTGGGAGAGTAGAACCTCTTTAGAGAACCAATAGCATGATAACATATATAAGATCAACTACATTGATAACCACCCTGAGAAGGTCCACTACCTTCCCATGGAGGAGTGTTCTAGGGTAGGGAGGACAACACTCAAGAAAAAACATATGATGCATCCCCATAGTGTTAAAGGTTTGAAATTATTTTTTAATAATAAATATTACAAAATAAAATCAAACAAATTAGTTTAGATTAAAGGAAATACAAAAATAATGTACTAATCTAAATGTAAAACATAGAAGCTAGTTAGATAATTACACTTGTTATTTAATGAAATTATTAATAATATTAATATACTAAGAACTTTAATATATTTTGTAGGTATGATATTAATGCATAAGTTAGAAATGAATGAAAAATATATTCTATGTCACTCAAATTGGGATCTAATTTTTTGGATGTGCTTGGACACAAGAGTTTGTTTCATATCCATACTAGTTGATGTTATGTTCTAAAATATGATGGTTTCATCTAAATTAGTTTTTCTTCTCTCTTCATACATATACCACTATAAATTCTTATAGATCCTCTTTATGTGTGATCTTCAGTAGTTATTTTTACATGCAATTTTAGAGACTAGATTCCTTCTCTTTGAAAATCTATGTCCACTTTCGATGATTATGGTGTAAAAGGGGGAATAATTTTGGTTTAGATGACCTAATCCTCACCCTAATGAATTAATAAGTTATGTCTAGATATCCAATAATCCAAAGATCAAATTCAAACCACATTTAGTTCTCCCTATTAGTTATATGTATGTTGTGCCTTTAATTCATGCAACATAAGTTCTATCTTTCAATACTTGGAAAATAAAAACTTTGACTTGGATAGGAATTTATTCTTGTGATTTATGGTTGAAATGGAAATAATAGAGTAGTTCCATTGAATGTGTAACCATTTGAGTATCCTTCATAAGTTTTTTCTACATAGGAAATCGACATCAACCTATTGTGTGTTTAAGTGGGACTCTTTGGATATTTCCTCATACCAACGACATTTTAAGCATAGGGGCTGGCCCATAAGAAGCATTTGAATTTAAAAAGTTATAATTTCTTGGCATAGGATGAGTCTATCGAAATTGGACAAGTTTGAAATTCATGAACAACCTGAGTTTGAGAGTTTTCTCCATAAGTTATAAAAATTGATATAATGATCAAGAGATAGTCTACGTATGATTTTTAATCGATTAAAAACATATTAAATCATTATTGTATGTGACTAAAAATAAATTAGGAAGGTCATACCCATTAAAAACATGTGAATGTGAGAGAATGGAATATAAGAACCATATGTATACACACAAGTCATGTAAGGTGTAAGTTGTCAAAATTTATATTATAAAGTATCTAATACCAAATTTTAATGTCTAAAAATTCCCTTATTTTATTATAGTATTGAAATGAATCACAATTATAGATTAAAAAGTAGACTAAATATACCTAAGTGTGTACTAGCACACTTTATATTTGGGAAAGGATCTGAATGTGCATCTTTATTCATGAAATATGCAATGAATATGCACCAATTAATGTTCATATATAAAATATAAAATGAAATTTAAAATTTTTAATCTTAAATATAAAATAAGGAATACAAATGTAAGTCGGTGAAAAATGTCTCTATATATATTGTAAATTCACCACTATGTCACTCACTACTAATATCCTTATTTCATACCAATTCCACTTATTAATAATGTTTATACCATAATCCATAATTTATTATAACACTAGCCACATTTCCTAACACTCTTCTTACATCTCCCCCACACCATACTAACATTATACCATCTCTTCCATCAATTAATTCTTCTACTATCACTTTATTTGTCCTTAATCACCAGCTACACAATATATTTTGAATTTTAAATTCCTTCTCACCTACCACCAACTACCTACACTATGTCTCCTATGAATAACTTCCTTAATATTCTCTTAATTTTCATTTATTAATTCTAATAGACTCTATAGAGATCTAAGATTCCTAAATCCCCTCACCCATTCCTCTTTAGAGAATTCTAGAAATTTTTAATTCATATTCTTAATGACCAAATACTCACAATAATTCATATACATTAATATGCATATCTAAATCCTAGCCCTCCATTCTCCTATATACCTACTATAAATCTAACTACACACCCATGTAAGATCAATCTATGAGTCTTATGCTAAATTATGAAATTTTTATCATCTTACCAACAATCAAGAAAACATTACCCTCATGTTGTTACAATCTTGAGAATTATAAGATAAATCAAACATCCATTATCAAGCTTCAAGAATTTCCAAGTCATTTTGAGTACATCCAACCTTGTCAAGGAGGAAAAATCCATTTTAACTTGAGGTTTTTTTTTTCATTTTAAATTGGCATGTGAATCTCTTGTTCCTTCATCTCAATAAAAGGTGCTTATGAGTGGATTTACAGTAGGGATTTTGAGTTTATTACATTATTCCATTTCATTTTGATTTAACACTCATTTACACATCACAATTTCCATGTATGGTGATGTTAGAAATGATGCTTCATTATTGAAGCATTAGACAGTTGTGCTTCCTTGTTGAAGTACTTGGAAATTTTAAGAATAATTGTGCTTCATATTTATGAACTAAGGAAAATTCATGGGTTTGGAATATAAATTCCCCAATTCTCATTGAAAATGGATTAGTGCCTAGTCTATTGACCCACAATACTCATATAACCAATATTAAACCCAAAATGTTAAGGCAGAAGCCACGTATAGGTTCAGTTTGAGTAATGGCTAGGCCATTGAGTATTGTTGATCTTCAAACACACTACCTTAATATACATGAATCAACCAATATAGATGAACTTATGAATTTAAAGGTCTCACTTATAGGTATCATTAATGCCAATAATAAAATACTATAATAATGTGTATAAACATTACTATTTTTTATCTTCCATGAGTTTAACCAATTGATGCTAGCATGATATATAATTATATGTATCTAAATGCTAACCAATCCCACACTTGAAAATATGTAACTTTTGTTCCTTTAAAATGTGTGCATATGCATGGCATATGTCCCCATATGTTTAACTATCTAAAGACCTACAACTTCTCTTTTTGTAAAATGTGTGCATATGCATGACATATGCCCAAAATTTTGTCTCATTGTTATATGTATCTATTTCATATCTATATGTATCTATCTCATATTTGTACCTACCTGATATTCTAAACCATTCTGAACTTTATGATTACTTTAATTTGTACCAAAATCTAAACATTCTAATCATGGAGGATTAAGTATAAATAATAATCCCACTAATATGACCCCCTTTTATGGTGATATATGTAGCCTATGAAACACTTATCTTTAAATAAAAGAGTCAATCTATCATGTTATGGAAAAAATAAGTAATCATGTATAATATTTTTATCATAATAATCAACATAATGTGTGTTGTCCCCCAAAAATATCACTCATTTTTGGGACAACATTTGAACTATTTTGGTCCTACAAACCAAAATTGTCTCTCCCCTTTTCAAAATTTGTCCTAGGTATTCAAAATCCTCATTTTTCATTCTTCTCATAATTCTACGGACTCTGCAGGCTAGAATCTACGGACTCTGTAGGCTAGAATCTACAGACTCTGCAGGCTTGAATCTACGGGCTCTGTAGGCCAAGTTCAATGGGCTTCACAGGTTGATTTCTATAGACTCTTTCAAGCTTAGAGAAAACTACGGACTTGATTTCTATGGACTCTGCAGGCAGGTTCATTTCTACAAGTTCAAAGGCTTCTACAGGCAGGTTCAATCAAAAGAATCAGTTTCCAACACTTAGTCATTTTTGGGATTGGTTCAGCACCTTGGTTCAATAAAAAATGTCCATTGGCAAGCATCTAAGAAAAGAAGGCTTGAACCATTAAACCGTTGAATCATTGAACCACTTTGGTTCAAAGGTTCAACAGGTTCAAGGTTTAATAGGTTCATCAGTTGGTTCAATCAAAGGGATCATTGGCTTGAACCATTTCGGTTCAAAGCTTGGTTCTATCAAACGGTTCAACGGTTGGTTCAACCAAGCGGTTCAATGCTTCGATTCACTCATTTGGTTCATCCGTTTGGTTCAACACTTTGGTTCATCCACTTGGTTCAAAGGC
>JARHVA010000027.1:0-10000 GCA_037957365.1 Torreya grandis | reverse complement strand
AATTCCTTCAGACAAAAAGTCTGAAAGAATTCAAGAATCGGCCACAGGCATAGGAAAATTCAAAAGACTTGACTGAGGCAAACAACTTTTGTGGACCTTTTGTCTGCGAGAAATTTTCGCAGACTTTTTGTTTGCGGGAAATTTCCGTGGACAATTTGTCCACGGGAATTTGTTCGCTGGAATTTACCTATGGAAAATACCCATGAAGACTCTAAGGAAAAAGGGCCGCCGAAGGACCCTGAATGACAGATGCCCTTGCGGGGGACTCTCGGCTGCCAACTTAAAGGGCACTTCCAAAAGCCAAAGGGTCACCTTCCCTTCGAGAAGGATGTAAAACAAGAAGCCCGAAGGCCATTCAAGGATCATTTCTTAAGGCATGAAAGGGCAAGTCCAATTTGTAAAAGTTCCAAGTATAAAGCCAAAAGAATATCAAGGGGTGACGCGCTCGAAGACGTCAAATTCAACACAGCGAATTAGTCATTGAAAACATAGTGATGAGCGTGTGAACGTCAAAATTCAAGACAACAAAATAACTGTTGATCCTTTGAACCTATAGACCAGAATGCATTCACAGACTTCAAGGCCAAGACCAACAAAAAGCGAGGAAGGAACAGAATAGCAAACTAAATCCAGGACCCGATTCAATTAACCAAAAAAGGAGGAACGATGAAGGTAAGATCAGATCGCCAGGTGGACATTGAAAGTTGTAAACTTTCAATAAGCACAACTTGTTTCCCTGCATTGATAAAATCCAATGGGTAAAATTCCTCTAAGTTCTAACCTGTCTTCTTAACAGATTCCAATGCAACATGATGTATTACTGTTCTTGATTCCATCTTGAAATGGCTATACAAGGAACTCTCTTCTATTGTAAAAGGATCTCTTTTTTGACAATCAGAACGAAACTCTACCCAAATTGAAAGGCACTTCTGAGAATTTGAGCTCAGTTTGTTTATCATATTTTGTTATTAGAATAAGAAAGCAAATGGTTTTTCAGACTTTGTGTTGTAATATCTTTGTTGTTGATGAAACTGTTCTTATGTCTTTTTCTTTAATATATCTTTTGTTCCTTTAATTCAACAAGCAGAATTAGTGATAGTAGTTAAGAAGGTGTCCTGAAGAGTCAACTATGGAGAGACTTTGTGCCCCCATAATTGCCTTTAGTGTGTTTTTCTTTTCATTTTTGTGTAAAGGACCTTGGGGTGACTTTGTGCCCTCATTGTCATTCGTATCTTACTCTTGAGCAATCCAGGTGAAAACTTTGTGCTACATTTCAATTTGATGGTTATTACATCCTTTATTACATTTTGTTGTTACTACCTATAGTATTCTTGTGGTTTCCTGAATAGTACTTCTGAAAGAAGAGGAGTGATTTCTGTCATTTTCCTTGAGTTTCTCCTTTGATCCGCACGCATCATCTATGAAAAAAGAGAGATGGATGGTTTGTCCTACCCATGAGTATTAATTTTTGTTTATATATATATATATATATATATATATATATATATATATATATATATATATATAGCTTATCTATAGGGAACCTCCCCTTGATGAGAGGAGAGATCAGTCCCCTTCTGATGTGGTCAACCTACACATTTGGATGACTAATCTTCCTACTTTGGCTGATCAGACCTATTTTGTTTATCAGTACGCTGATTGACAAAATATTCAACCAACATTTTTTGGCGACTCTGATAGGGATATACATAATTTTGTGCAGTTTGAAACCTCAAGTTTCAGATTGAAACATCACTTGTGTCTTACCCATTATCATTATAACCCTTATCCATTACAAATTCTGGCGACTCTGTTACTTGTCTTATCCATTATTTTTATAACCTATCCATTGTACTCCGTTGTGGAAGAGCGAACTACTCCAGTGTTTTCTCATTGTTAAAATTTTCCTCCCAACCTCATGCAACAGTTTTTGGTTACTTTGCTGGGGAATATAAAATCCATTATCCATTTATAATCTATCCATTCACCTCCACACTAACTGGGAAAGAATGCAAAGTTTAAAGCCTCAAGCTTTAACTGAAGCAAGGTCAATTCTTTTCCACTTTTGTTTCACAATCTAGCAGATTCAAGGTATACACGAAGCCAAAGGGCTAACGGGATTGTTGACCCTATATTTGAGTTGGTATAGCAAAGTGATTTTGATCGGTTTCCTTCACCATCTCATCTCCAATGAACCAAGAGCTTTCCTCCTACTAAAGTCAGATCTCCATTGCCAGGCAAAGTATCTACTTCTGTTGATAAAGCTTTGCCTATAGTTACCCCTCTGAGATTTATTATCCCTCCTTTTCATAATCGTATAATGGTAGTTCAAGGCCCCTGGGGTAATGTTTTTGGTCCTCTCAATCTTACTCCACCTCTACATGAGCTTCCACATAGTTCAAGGAAGAACTTCCCCTAATTCTATGGTGATGGGAAAGTTCACCTTGATGAGCACATTGTAGCTTTCAGCATAGCTTGTGGAGTAATTAGAGTAGAATTTAAAGATGTAGCGGTCAGGTTTTTTGTGGAAACACTATAAGGTGCTACTGTAGATTGGTTTTATCATCTATAGGCTTGGTCAGTGACTGATTGGAATACTCTCAAAGATAAGTTTGAAGCTAGATTCAAACCTGTAGAAGATGCACATGCACTTCTGGCTCAACTTACACAGATGAAGAAAGAGCCTTATGAACCTATGAGAGACTTCATAGCTAAATTTGACAAACTAAGGAATATAATTCTTGTAATTGCTCAACCTACAGCTAGGAATCTCAAATGCTTTTTCATTAATTCTTAGTTACCCAAAGTAAGTTTTCTCTTCAGACGTACTGGTCAAATAGATCTTGTTGTAGCTCAACTTTTGGCCACTGAAGTAGAATATGATCTCATATTAGTAGGGAAGATAAGAAGAGATCCAAATAGAAATAGAGCTTCATCATCTTCTGAATATGCATCTACAGGCACCACTGATCCAATGGTGCAAAAGCTGCCAAATGAAGTGCTAGCCTTGAAAAAGCAAATGGCGCAAGGAATGTCTTCTACTCCTTCATACAGAGATATGCCAAGAATGACATTTCCAAATCAATCATATCAAGGCAATGCTGCCAGGAATCAAGTGCAACAGAATTGCCTTCCTCCCCCACAAGGGAAACTTGCCCTGGAAGCTCCTCCAACCAATTCAGCAATGGGATATCTTGAAGCAGAATCAGAGTTCTCTTTCCAGCCTGAATTGAATCAAGAAAATGACATTGATCTCCTTGAAGACAATCAAGAAGAATCAGCTGGTGACTCCCACATTGGTTTCCTGAACTACCAAGATGAACCCAGAAGCAAAGGAGAAACTATTGACGGATCATATGTAGTGTTTACCAGATCTAAGAACCAATCAGTCTAGCAAGCTGATAAAGGGAAGACAGAGGAGCAACCTCAACCAATAGTTACGATTGCTAAGCATGGAACCCCTCTTCCTTTTCAGTCAAAGGATCTGGTGATCACTAAAAATGTAAGTACATCAATTTCACCTTCACCTTCTACTCCCATTTTGCAAACCAGCCCTCCTCCCATCCCTTCTAAAACCCAAAAGGTTGAAATACTTTCCTCTGTTCCTAGTCTAATTCAGCCATTTGACATAATTGATCATGTCAAAAAGACAAAAATACAAATCTCTAAATTTGAATACTTGCAGTCCAATCTTGATCAATTAGATAAGTTGGTCCAATGTATCAAGAACCAAACCATTCCTACAAGGCAAAAAGCTAAAAAGATAATTCCTGATTCCCCAAAGAACATGCCCATTCCAAATAATCTTGTCTTTACTCCTCCAGCTACCCCTAGGAAAATAGAATCTTTATATGTTTCCTTATTGATAAATGGTTATCAACTCAACAATTACATCATTGATTCTAGGGCATCTAACAATGTCATGCCTAATAAAGTAGCTGAGTCTCTTTGTCTCACATTGACCAAAACCTTTGGGAGATGTTTCTCTATGGAGAACAAGCAAGTACCACTACTGGGGCAAGTCAAAGATGCCCAATTTGCATTGGCAGCCTTTCCAGACAAGAGAATCAGGATGACTGTCTTGGTGGCTGACGTCCCAGCATCCTATGGCATTTTACTTGGATGAGATTTTTGTAGGGACATGGGAGGGAACTAAGCATGGAGCTGTCTGAAGCAAGGATCCCTGTCCAAGGTGTAATGAAGAGATTGCTCCCTGAAAAGGACGCAAAATACGTGGTCACCCAAACATCAGCCCCTGCAGCACAAATTCTGTTTGAGTCTTCAATCAGGGGTAATTATTTAAATACCATAGAGGATGTTCATGTTTATACAGATGAAAGTCCTATAGCTGACAATCTAGGAATTGATCCAAACAAGACTTTAGGAGAATTGGTAGGGAGCAGTATAAACAAAGAAGGATCTTCCATCTCTAATGGAGAGAAATCTGATAGGAGATCAGCTTCTGATGATGATAGTAATTCTTCCACCAATGATGTGTCAGGATCCTACTCCACCAATAAGATTATATATGATTACCTCTTGTATTAGCAACTAAACACAGAATTTAACCAGAATGATAAGTAACTAGAAATATGAAACAACACAGGATATGAGAGACAATACACAATTGTATTAATAATCACTCAGAAGAAAATACAATAAAGAAGATGCCACACTTCTTCTTCCCACTCCTCTAGAGCTCCCACACACCTAGGGTTCACCTGTAATTCTCCTCCAACACTTCACTCTCTCATCACGGTCACAACAATCAACTCCAACACAGAGTTGTTCACCTCCACCAGTCAGTAACAACGCTGCCAATACACCAAGTACACAACCGTATTCCAAGTAGATCTCCCTTTCCTTGCTGCCACCTGAAAATCAATAGACCTTACTTACCATGTAGATGTCTCTACACCTTGAATAACCCTTGTCCTTGCCTCACCAAGTCCTCATGATTCTTAAACCAGTACACCGGTGGATCTCCTAGTAGAACTTGCACAACCTGCAACTCTCCCTGATCATACACACTCAGCACCCCTTTGGAACTAGGAGGAGCTACTCTAGCTCTCTCTACAAGCTCAATGGCTTTCTAGCACACTTTTACAATACAGCCCATGAGTCTATTATATAGATCTCATGCATACAATAATTAGACATTCTTAATTACAATAATTAGACTCGCAACTCAAGACCAAAAATAGTCTTTACATGCAAACTCTCGGTTCAACGAACTAACTATCCATGCAATGAATAGTTCTGGACCCGCCATAGGTGACCGACATCGGTCCCTGTCTGCCTAGAGGTGACCGACATCAGCCGACCTCCTGCTGATCCCAGTTGTATTTCAATTCACACCTGCCGATGTTGGTTGTCTTTTGAACTATACTCTATCGACGCCGGTCTCCCTGGAACTTAGCAACCTCCTCCATGTTTGCAATAGTTGAAGCTTTTAGCTCCACACCCTAACAATCAGACACTTGGAGATAAACAACTGCAACTGTATCTGTACCTATACACCATCTAATTTATTTCCTAACTTGTATCCCTCTTCAACCTCAATCCTGAAGACCAACCACCACACACCCTGTGGTGCACTACCTGTCATCCAAATAACCTGCCACATTCGAACCTACATATCCATGTAGTGAAGTCCTTAACCCTACATAACATGTTAACCTACTTCTAGTCCCTCTCAGATACCTGAGAATCCATTGAATTTATCTCCAGTACTTCTTTTCTGAATTGGCTCCAAACTTTCTGACAACTCCCACTGCTTGAGAAAACTTAGGTCTACACCAGACCTCATGTGATTTCAAATACTATTCTAAGCTCAGCTTGAACTGTCTTTCCCTTGGTGTGCTTACCGATTCTGCATCCTGCATCTTGAACCTCACCAACACCTTCTTCACATCAGCTCCCACTGGAGACAAAAAATCTCCATGTCTCTTATGCCAAAGAATTTTGTTGCTCCAAATTCCTCATGACATGCCCTGAACTAACCTTACCTTTAGTTCAGCAAAACCTTGTATGTACGAACCTGCTAGCATATCACCCACATACAATAACAGGATAATGTTGTGACCATCATCCACCTGGTAAGTCAAACACAATGGTTACACTGACATTGACTGAAGCCCTGCTTTGTCATCCACCTGTCAAAACTTATACCACTGTCCTGCAGCTTCCTAAAACCTTATACCCTAGCCTTCTTCTCACGTATCCATCCACTCTCTTCTTTAACTTTGGAATCCATTCCTCTATCAGTGCTTTCTTCCAACTGACAACTTCACCAACAAACCCCTGTTTGGTTCTTCTCCAAGGACTCACACTCCTCATCCATGCCAAACTCCCACTGTTTTTGAATTCTACCTGCATTGCCTCTTCACATCTTCCTGGTTCTTGACCATCAGTAAGCAACAAGAAATATAAAGAAGGTGAACAACGAATATGAGGTTCACTTACCCTTTCTGACCTCCATATGGGCGTTTGAGACTCCTTGACAGCTTGTTGTCCGCCCAACATCCGTTCCAATGACTGATCTCAGCCATCTCCCAATCTGCACCCGACCGACATCGGTTCCCTGCAACTGACCCTGTCTATCAATGTCAATTTCTTGACTGACATCAGTGTACCTTATGTTGACATCAATTTTGTATGACCGACATCAGTTCCTACTACCCGACACCACTGACTCTACTGATCTACACATGACTGACATCGGTGCCTGTCTATTCGACGTCAATTCCTCCTAACCGATGTTGGTACCTATGTTCGCCTGTGAGTGATGACTTTTTACCTGCGAGCTCCTTTTGGGTCAAAACCTTGTTGAAATTAACATAGCCCTACTCAGAATAATTTAGTCCCCTCAACTGATCTCTGTCCGTCATCTCCTCCATGAACACCAAGGCTTTTCAGTTCTTAAGTTTGTCAAAGATATCTATCTTCCACTTGAAAACATGCATTCCCCTCCTACATATGTGACCAAGACTACAAAGCCCCATCTCTGCAATAGAAGGTGAATCAGTAATATATGTAGATAGATAAAGGATACCTACTTTCTTACCACCGTCTAATTCAAGTGCATCCGCTGTGAGAGTTACTGTGCATCTCTCATCACCTAACTTTCTTGAAGAAATTAGACTCATCTCCAAGACTGGTACCTACATGACCTCCTTCAACACCTGTGTGTTATCTGTCTGCAATTTTAGCTTCACTTCCCCTTTGCCAACAATTTGACAAGGCTCACCAACCCCTAAATAAATCTCTCCAAAGTCTCCCTAGACATACTCTTGAAAAGATGCTCTATTTCGAGTTGCATGGAAAGACGCAACAAAATCTATAGACCAAGATTCTACTTTATCCAGAGCAACCTATGCAAAAACACCTACAACATTTGCTTCTACACACTGATCTTCTACCGACCAACAATCTTCTTTTACCTACTTTTGCTTTCCATCAATCAGACCATTCGTGCTATTCAATTTCTCCATTCGTAGCTTACTTTCTTCTGCCATTGCTATACTCCCACTCAATCAAAAACCCCTGTGAGTAACCTATAATCAACAAACACTAACCAGATCTGAACCACCTGTTAGTCAACCCAACCAAAAGCTCTGATACCAACTGTCAAGATTGGTATCAACCTGGTCCACCTGCTCAACCTGCTCTGATACCAACTGTCAAGAACCTAGAACAACAAACATGCTCTGATACCAACTGTCAGGATCCTACTCCACCAATAAGAGTATATATGATTACCTCTTGTATTAGTAACTAAACACGAAATTTAACTAGAATGATAAGTAACTAGAAATATGAAACAACACAGGATATGAGAGACAATACACAATTGTATTAATAATCACTCAAAATAAAATACAATAAAGAAGATGCCACACTTCTTCTTCCCACTCCTCTAGAGCTCCCACACACCTAGGGTTCACCTGTAATTCTCCTCCAACACTTACCTCTCTCATCACGGTCACAACAATCAACTCCAACACAGAGTTGTTGTTCACCTCCACCAGTCACTAACAACGCTACCAGTACACCAAGTACACAACCATACTCCAAGTAGATCTCCCTTTCCTTGCTGCCACCTGCAAATCAACAGACCTTACTTACCATTTAGATGTCTCTACACCCTGAAGAACCCTTGTCTTTGCCTCACCAAGTCCTCATGATTCTTCAACCAGTACCCCGGTGGATCTCCTAGTAGAACTTGCACAACCTGCAACTCTCCCTGATCATACACACTCAGCACCCCTTTGGAACTAGGAGGAGCTACTCTAGCTCTCTCTACAAGCTCAATGGATTTCTAGCACACTTTTACAATACAGCCCATGAGTCTATTATATAGATCTCATGCATACAATAATTATACATTCTTAACTACAACAATTAGACTCGCAACTCAAGACCAAAAATAGTCTTTACATGCAAACTCTCGGTTCAACGAACTAACTGTCCATGCAATGAACAGTTCTGGAACCGCCACAGGCGACCGATGTCGGTCCCTATCTACCTGGAGGTGACCGACGTCGGCTGACCTCCTGCCGATGCCAGTTGTCTTTCAATTCACACCTGCCGATGTTGGTTGTCTTCTGCACTATACTTTGCCGACGCCGGTCTCCTTGAAACTCAGTAACCTCCTCCATGTTTGCAATAGTTAAATATTTTAGCTCCACACCCTAACATGATGAAGATAGAACTGTGTTGATATCTCCTCAAGGAGCAATTCTTCCTTTATGCAATTTGCAAGTCAGCAACACCAACAACACAGCTGGATGTGAATCTCTGTTGCTTAAATTGAAGATTGCCCAAGATGAAGAAGTCAAACTCCTTCACATCAAAGGAGATGTTAATATGATAGTTTGTTAGGAGTTTGATATGGACAATCCAATCATGTGCTGGATTGGACCAGCAGAATAACAAGTTATGATGGTGGGCCATGCTTCTGTAAATCAAAATCAGGCAAAAGAATCCTTCACCAAGAGAGCAAAGAGTTATGGTTTCCAGTTTGAATACCACATCTTGCCTTGGAACAAGAAGAAGAAAAGGCCAAGAAGAAGACACATAAAATTGGTTTCTTGGTGGAGAGCTCCATTCGCCTATCACCGTTTCTGGGGGCAAAATGTTTTCCTGTTGGTTTACCAAGATGGCACACTATTTTCATGGTCTACCAAGAGAAAGTAGTATCTGAAACATTTCAACTCTTGATGTGTCAAATCTTTGCATCTGTATATATGTATCTTTGTACATTTTTCAATTCTATTTTGTTTTGTTTGTTTCTATTTTTGGAACCTTTCATTTTTGGGTAGTCATGAATCCATAACCCAATGGTACACATGAAGACACTAGAGATTCTGGATTCTACTCCTTTCAATTCTTTTTATAATTAACAGAAGTTCCCCAACTAGAGCCAGCTTTTGTCCCCAAAAAAATATCACTCATTTTTGGGACAACATTTGAACTATTTTGGTCCTACAGACCAAAATTATCTCTTCCCTTTCCAAAATTTGTCTTGGGCATTCAAATTCCTCATTTTTCAAGATTTTCAAAAATCTACGGACTTTGCAGGCTTAAATCTACGAACTCTGCAGGCTTAAATCTACAAACTCTACATGCTTGAATCTATGGACTCAGCAAGAACAAGAAATCTACAGACTCAGCAGGTCAAGTTCAATGGGATTTTATAGGTTGAAATCTATGAACTCTTTCAAGGTTAGAGGAAACTACGGACTTGGTTTCTATGGACTCTGCAAACAGGCTCATTTCTACAAGTTCAACGAGCTTCACGACTTCTGCAAGTGGGTTCAATCAAAAGAATCAGTTTCTAACAATTGATCATTTTTGGGATTGGTTCATTGCCTTGGTTCAAATAGAAATCTCCATCGGCAAGCATTAACAGCAGGTTCAACATTTGGTTCGTCATTTGGTTCAACATCAAATAGTTCAAAGGCGGGTTCAATCAAGTGGTTGAACACTTTGTTTCACT